>JACATO010000917.1:0-34431 GCA_018389105.1 Nautilus pompilius | reverse complement strand
TGTCGGCGCTTCTCTCTGCTCTCTCGGGGTGTTGTCTCGTCTGTCGCTCTCGTCTCTGGCGGGAGTCTCGTCTCGCGCCGCCTCGCGGTCTCGCGAGAATCGCTCTCGTCGCGCGCGCTCTCTATCTCTCGCGCTCTCTCTCGCTCGTCTCTCTCGGTCTCTCTCTCGCTTCTCTTCTCTTCTCTCTCTCTCGCTCCCTCTCTCTCTCTCTCGCCGTGGGGTCTCGGTCGCGCTCTCTCGTCCGCTCTCTGTCGGGTCTGGTCTTCCTCTCTCTCTCTCCTCTCTCTCTCTCTCTCTCTTCTTCTCTCTCTCTCTCTCTCTCTCTCTCTCTCTCTCGTCGCTCTCTCGCTCGCTCTCTCTCTCTCTCTCTCTCGCTCTCTCCTCTCTCTATGGCATTGCAATTTCGAAAAATGAAAATTGGAAAAAATACATTCATCTTCAAGCAGCATAAATTTTTCTAGTGTACAGTACTTGCTTTATAAAATGCAATTTAGAGGCGTTAGTTAGATATAATTCGATTACTAAAATTACTAGCAAAAGCTAATATTTCAGCTAATTTCTTAGGTTTATTTGAAAATAACCTCCCATTATTAATTAAACGAGGGTTCGTTGATAGTTTTAACCGTATCAATTTTAGCATATCACGTTTAAAATATTAGCTAACAATTTTTACAATTCTCTTTAATTTTGTTTTGTATTCTCGTGCATTAGTTAATAATATAAGTTAATTTATCTAAAACTTATTAAGTTTATATTGAACTTATAAATCAGCCTTCTGAAGCTGGGGTTATGGTAATGCATCTTTAACATCGCATTTTGAACTCTGTGACCAATCTACAGCTAAGAGAAAATTCTTCAGGATTGCCTGCTGGACCATTTCCAATGGCAGGATACCTTTCCATAAATAAGGACTTCACATCTGTACAGCATCCTTGAATAGTGAGCGACGATACTCACACGTTATGAACTCCCCTTTAGGGTTTCGATTTATCCCAAGGGTGAAAGTCACCGGTAAACCGAGGCGTTGAACGTTCGGTGAAATCAATGCAGCTCAGCTTTAATTAAAAAAGGTAATTCAGTCAGCCACATCACAGAGCAACGTTTATTCGTAATCTCTTTACACGTGAAAGTGGATGGTAACAATGACGTAAGGAAACTCTAGACACCGAGGGTCAGAATTATCGAGTGGGCTGTGCTATCTCTTTTTCTGTTTGTTTAACTTTCGAATGTAATTATACCTTGTCTGATGCGACGATAAAGAAAATCTCTCCTTTGCTTTTGATTTATCACCTGCATCTTCAGGGAAGAAAAGTAGTATTTCTGAGTCTAAACACAAAATGAGGCTTAATTATACTATGTAACAAGCGCGATGAACAAACACAATGCTTTTCTTAGAAAAACGATAGAAGCAATAATTTTTTGCCGTCAGTGTAATAATTTTCTGACGGATCTATAATGGAACTAAGAAAAAAAACATTTTAATGTGATACAGTAAATAACATTAAGGGTGGAACTGTTGGATGTGACTTAGACTCACACAGTCATCACTAGCCTAAAAGGTGAGACCCAGATGAAGAGAGACATGAAGATTTAAAGCGGTATATGAGACTGAGAGTAGAGTTGCTGGCTATGACAGAGATCTGAGTGAAGAGGCATGTGGAAATACCAACTATCGCAGAGAGTGGAGTTATTGACTAAGACTGAGACTGATATTTGGTTAAGAAGAGGCGTGGAAATATATAGAGTAGTAACTAAAACAGAAAGTGAAGTTGATGGTTCACAATGAACCCTGAATGAGAAGCGTTGAGATATACATAGTAATAACTAATATAACTACTATAGAATAAAGAGCCTCTGGTTGTGACTGAGAGTGGTGAAAAGGCATGTTGAAATACCAATTAACATAATGGCTGGAGTTGTTGGCAGTGACTAAGACCTGGGTAAGGAAATGCGTGGAGATATACAGACTGGTAACTAACATTGTTGGTGAAGTTTTGGGCTGAAACCGATACCTGGTTGAGGAGACGCGTGGAGTTATGCAGACAACCAACTAACATGGTTGGTAAAGTTGTTGGCTGAAACTGATACCAGTGTGAGAAGACACGTGGAGATATGCAAACTAGTAACTAGCATTGTTGGCTGAAACTGAAAACTGGTTTGAGGAGATACAGGGGGATATGCAAACTAGTAACTAGCATTGTTGGCTGAAACTGGAAACTGGTTTGAGGAGATACATGGGGATATGCAAACTAGTAACTAGCATTGTTGGCTGAAACTGAAAACTGGTTTGAGGAGATACAGGGGGATATGCAAACTAGTAACTAGCATTGTTGGCTGAAACTGAAAACTGGTTTGAGGAGATACATGGGGATATGCAAACTAGTAACTAGCATTGTTGGCTGAAACTGGAAACTGGTTTGAGGAGATACATGGGGGATATGCAAACTAGTAACTAGCATTGTCGCGACTAAGATCTGGGTGAAGGGAGGCGTGGACAATCAAAGAAACTAGCAAATATGGCGGCGTGGTTCACGAAAAGTGTATTATCTTTGTCGACAAACCTGACCGCCCTACAAATTTCAGCGTTGGAGGCAGCAGTTGAAGTCTGAGAAACAGCGTGTTTCTCATCACGATAGAAAACTCTGGCGTCTATCATGGGTAGTAGCCATTCGCTTCTCTCACTGTAAATTCGTCGCAGCACTGGCCCTATTCGATGACAGTATTTCTTAGGATATACGACAGTGTGTTGAAGGTCACATGGTGTAACGACTCTTCAACAACAACAACATTTTGGTAACTATGACAAAGTTATGCTCCGAAATACAGTTTATAAAAAAAACAAAACCTCCGACAATTTGACATTTAAAGTGACGGCTCTTTAGAAACGCTACCTTGTCAGGCCGCTGGGCAGGCACGCATACTTATCTAAAGAGAAAAGTTTGTATTTTAGAAATGTATCTTTTAGGAGGTAACGGATAACTATCACAAAAACCCAATCAAAAAAGTGCAAAAAAAATACTTCGACTTTAATTATCTGAACCGAAATTTTTAAGATAAAGTGCAACACTTTAAAATTACATAGCTTAACTCTTTTTCTGCAAACTGTCCATAGACGTCATCTCCCTTTACAGGGAAAATTACTTTTATTTTTTTAAAAAGTGGGAAAAGGTTTTATAAAATTACAAACAAAATTTTTTTTTCATGAAGACAGCAATATGTATTCATAAGACGGATTTAACGTGCTAAAGTGTGTTAATAAATGCTTAGTTAATCCATAACTAAAACTAAAAAAAAAACAGCTTCTCCGTTGTTTTTGTTTTTTGTTTTTTTTTACTGATTTCTTTCTGTATCTAAATTGAAAAGTAATTACGTACAGCAGTTAAGTTTTCAATAGTTTTCAAACATACGGGCAACCTCGGTGCTCTTCTGCCGAGAAGAGCACAAATAACTTCACCTGCGTCACACCCGTTCATAGTGACGCGTGGCCTTCGTCAGAAATGTGCAAGACGGATGGCTCTGTGATGTGAAAGTACACTTTTTACGTTTACTTCAAATCCATGGAAAAATTTCGAATTATTTTTCATATGCATCTGATAAGTTGTGATCAGTTATCTTATCAATGAAACCAAATCATAAATAGTGACAACATAAGTTCAAGCTGCGTAGATCTGGGTTCCGTTAAAGCTCTTATCGGTCTTAGAACTTTAATTTTTTTCATTCCAATTTTAAAAACAAACCCTGAACAAATACATACATAATATATATTACGGATCATTTAACAATTTAAACTGTCTTGCTAAAACTGATTATTGCACATTTCTTAAGTAAAAAAGAGATTTAGAAATGCTCATCATATCGTCTGCAATTTCGGAAAGTTTTATGTTATAATTTATAAGCATTCCATAGCATTTATTTACTGCGTGATGTGGTTTTACTTTTGATTTACTCTTGATGCAAAATCGTTTGCTTCTGTACTGTCTTATTATTATTATTATTATTTTTTGGCAATAACTCTAACATCATTGTCTCTTTAAACGTAAGGAAATGTCAGTATATATATATATGTCTACTGGTGGATTTCTGTCTGGTCAACGACTATACAATACTGAAGAGGGGTTCAAATGAAACCCGGCCGGTTACCATTACGACAATGCTATCGATTTTCTTTAATTTTTCTTTTTCTTCAAATAAAAAAAAAATTGCCAGGTACGCAGATGCTAAACGTTTTAGAGAATTATCTTTCTAGTTGATGTTTTGACTACTAAAAAATTATATTATTATTATTATTATTATTATTATCTTATTATTATTATTATTATTATTATTAGTATTAGTAGTAGTTAGTAGTAGTAGAGTAGTAGTAGTAGTAGTAGTAGTAGTAAATAAAGTCTGGTTAGAAATATTCTTATTTTTGTCATTTATATAATTCTTTACATTTAGTCGTAAGTCAATCATGTGTTGCTTTCTACAACAAAAACAAACAACAAAACAACAACAAAACAACAACAACAACAAACAACAATAATAATAATAATAATAATAATAATAATAATAATAATAATAATAATAATAATAATAATAATAATACAGGATTTGTATGTTTTGTAAGTAGATGTTAAAAGCTCTGAGTTGTATCGAAAACGAGAGAGAGGCTCTTCTCCAACCAGAAAGCAGTGGGTGCTCTGACCAGATGACATCTGCACGAGTTATTGTGGGAGAGAAGGTCTGGGTATCAGCCAGTGGTACGTACTATGGCTCTCCTGATGTTGTCTACCAATACCATTTCTCTGTACGCTTACAGTTTGTAATTGGCTACCCCACAGGTCTAACTTTTTTTATCCGAACCTCAACAAGTCTGGAACTGCTACAGCGACCTTACAAACCGTACTTATAAACTACAGCACCGACAGCATTTCCGGACTCTCAGTAGTCGAGTGAAATGAGCGTAAAAAGACTAATAGAAGAAAAGTGACAAACAGGGGTCGTCCCGTTTAGCCCTCCCTCCCTACCTTCAGTCAGTCAGTCGGCACGAGTCGTTCCAGGGTTTAGTCTGCCACAGGAATAACGGTGGAGTGGGCGAACTCCCTCCCAGTAAAGAGAGAGAGAGAGAGAGGGAGGAAGTCAGGAGGGTGTGTGTGTGTGTGTGTGTGGTTCATCACGTGACAGAATCAACTTTCATTCGTCCGGCTCACACATACGAGCTTCAATGCACCAAAAGTTATTCCTGCTTTTTATCCACGAGACCCGATAATTCAACGCTGGCACGCACAAAAGGAAAGCGGAGATATCGTCGCGGCTGTTCTCCAGATGTGCGCCATGCCGGCTGGCATACATTCCAGCCTTCAACAGGCGCGAAGACCAGTCACGTGGTTTTTCGACCAACAACACATGCGTCTCACGGACAATCCCGGAGCGTGAACGCTAACGCAAATTAAAGTTGCTGCTGTCTCTCAAAGGCACTTTTTCCAAAAAGTAAAATGAAAAATATTTTCTGTACACCAAACAACTGAGAAGGGAATAAATGTTAATGAAAAACATGTTTGTTGTTCTGATGCTTACCTAAGTGAACTTTTATTAAAATATTTAATACACTTTATTTATTTATTTTCCGTCAGGAATTTGTCGGTTATTGGTAACTTCCGGATATTCTGCTTTTTCTCTACGCTAAAAAAAAATATAACTTTTACTAACAGTTTTAAAGGGCCATGGACGTCAATCAGTTTTGTGATAACTCGACTATATCAGTAAATCCACGGGCATTTTGGTCCATTTATATTTCTGACGCTTTTCAAATATCTATGGGCCCCAGAGCTCTCCTATCAAAGAGACCATAATCAGCTTCGTGTGAGACATAGTAGGTCTGTGTGGCATTGTTTCACTTTTTGCGAATGCAATAACGGTCAAAAGTAATAATTTACCTTACTTTTCAAAATCTGAGTATTGAATGTTACCCATTTTACATACAAAACTGCCTTTTAAACATAATAAAGACAATTAAGCATTGTTTTTTTTTATACATAGAGTCTCTGTAATAAACATCCTTAAGGCGGTAGGTTCTTGCGGTGATGAACAAATACACGTCAATGTATGCACACTTTTTATCTGACTACAGAAGATTATTTGTGCAAAAGAAACACATAAATGATAAAACAAAAAGAATAAATATTTTTAAACGTTGCACTAGTCTTCGTGTAATCATGCATACCAACACACGTTAGTTCACGACTTTAGCATAGATTACCACTATTTACTTACAATGTTAAAATTGCTAGACATATCAACAGATTTATATAAGGAGTAATTATTTGCACATTCTCTTATTTATACGTATGGAGACTGCTATCTTGTAAATTTGAGTTACAGTGGTCGCAAAAATTATGCCACGCTAGAAAGAATTGCGATTTTAAAATATTTAATTTTCTTTCTTCATCGCTAATGGTATGTACTTGACCTCCGAAAATCCAAGTTTGCCTTATCTGCTACAGAGAGGCAGGAAGCTACCTGGGCTTATACGAGAAGCCCAAGTGGGGGGATGGCCAAAAATGTGGTTCTTAAGTTGATAAACAACTCGAATACTAAAAGAATATTTTTACAACTTGGAATTTTAAAAACCATATAATTTTTGTGAGTTGTTCATATCCAATATTTCTGTTGATAATAAGACCCAGATTTTTTTCTGAAGCTACGTTTTCTATTTTAGCGTTAATAAAATCACCTGTTTTAATTACAGGTGGTGAACAGAAAAGCCATTCTGTATCGATAAATTACAAAATTAATAAAAGGTTTACAGATAAACTGTGTAGCTTCTCTCAGTATTCTTGGAAAACTGTCATCAGTTTCTGCAACTTAATCTGATTTAAGTGATTAACTTAGTCCTACCACCTGCTGCACCAGTCTGTTTGGCACATATTAGATTTGTAATTGGTTAATTAAAGTTGTTCTTTAAGACAAAAGTATTAGAACAATCATCAAAAAAAATTTTTTTGGCTTTTTTCCTTTTTTGAATTTTTAAACACAAATTTTCGGTTAGTCAAATTTTATTAAATTTCTCTATAGGTGAAAGAACTCAATTTTAACAACGCTATCCGACGTTTTGAAATTTTAAATCTTTAAATTGTTAAAACGTTTCTGCTGAACTTTTATTTTTAAGATAACTAATCAGTTTCAAGACTTTATTTATCTACTTTTATATATTTTTGCTTCGTTAGGGCACTTAATTATTTCGCAAGTTATCTATTGCGGTTTACTTTTAAGTTAGTTGAACGATCTTCGTAAATTTTATTATCACCATTCTTGATTTAAAGAAATTAGAATGAACAAATATGCGAAAAGATTTTCGCAAGTCATCCAGAGCTCATTCCTTCCTAGATGCTCAAGCTCATAGGATGGGAATGGCCACCTCATAGACAGGTCCCATCTGCAAGGTGGCTGAAACTGTTGAGCGCTATCTCAGAGAATGTCCAAAAAGACACCAAAGAAAGACAAACATTGAGGGCAGACCACAGTGCTCATAGATCGGCTCTGATGTTTGTAATAATAATAAAAAACAACATTAAACCAACAATACAGTTTCTAAGATTGAATCCGCGGTCTCTTGGGAAAACCATGAGAGTATCGCCACAAAATATCAGGAGACCATGTTCTATGTAAGGGGAGCAGCAGTACTGTTCTCGGCACTGCTGAGGTTCTTCTCAAAAGCATTAAACTAACATTGCAGTTTCTAAGACTGAATCGACGTCTCTTGGGGACGGACCATCGTCACGAAATCTCAACGGCCCCTTAAGCGAGGAAGTGTCTAAAACATTTTTTCTAATGAATGTCACTGATTTATTGATTTAAACTGAAAAAAAATCAATCTTAACTAAATTTAGTGTTTTTACGCGTGTTTGATAAATATTTCTGCACTAAAATTTTAATGAAGTTACGATCACTTATTCTGGATTCAAAATATCTACTTTATTCTTCAGGTCAATGTCTGAAGCGTATTTTATTAGGTCGTTACAAAATTTTGTCGGTTTTTATATTATGATATTTTGGCGTTCATTTATTGCATGCTTGTGAAGGTGTATGTAGATAAGTTACATATCATTTTGTAGCTTGTGCTCTGGCATACATTATACAAAACCAACCTTTTTAAAAATCATGAAAAGGATATTTGTTTCATGGTTCTGAGTGAAGCAGCGATAGAAAAGTTTTTGTGCCATTTTGCTTCCCAAGTTCAAACGGGGCCACAAAGCCAGCGAGGCAACTTGTAACATTAAGCAGGAATGGGGCGAGGACACAGCAAATGAGTGCACAGTACAACGATGGTTTACAAAGCTTCGACCAGGAGATGTGAGCCTAGAAGATGAGGAACATAGCGGACGTCCTTCCAGCTGTGATGACGACCGTCTGAAAGCCTCGGTTGAATCCCGTCGAAGAAAAACAGTGCGAGAATGCTGGAGAGCTTGACATAAGCACTGCAACTGTTTCCCGGCATCTTAACACAACCAGCGACGTGGAAAAGCTTGACAGGTGGGTGTCTCACGAGTTGAATGAACAACAACAAAATCATCGGTTGGAGATCTGCTCTTCGCTTGTCATAAGAAACAAAAACGACCCATTTCTTGACCGAATCATTACGTGTGATACAAGATGGACCCTTTACGACAATTGCAAATGATCGGCACAGTGGTTCGACAGAGACAAGGCATTCAACCACATTCCAAAACCCGGCCTCAACCAAAGAAGGTCATGGTCACGGTGTCATCCACTATAACTTCTTGCACAGCTGAAAGGTACTGTCGTGAATTAAACGTTGTTCATCAGAAACTCTCCCAACGTCAACCGGCATTGATAAATCGAAGAGGCCCAATCCTGCTCCACGACGAAGCTCGTCCTCATGTTGCAAAAGCGACTTCAGAAACTGAACACGTTGGGATATGAAGTTCTCCCTCACCCAGCCTATTCACTAGACCTTTCTCTCATGGACTACAACCTTTTCAAACATCTCGACAGCTTCCTCCATATGAAATACTTGTCCAACCAAGCAACGATTGAAACTGCCGTCCAGCAGTTTATCGACTCCAGAAATCCAGATTATTTTCAAAATGGTATAAATGCGCTTGTAACTCGTTGGCAGAAGTGTACTGGCTGTAATGGAGATTACTTTGATTAATAAACTTCACGTTCAGCAGCGATATGAAATCTCGTCGTTGCGGTAAAAAACCGACAAAACCTTTGTAACAACCTAATATATCTAGCATAGCATTAATTCGTATTGAACCAGAAATTACTTGTGATAAAAATGTATTATGAACACAGTTATTAACTTTATTGTTGGACATACTTCCTTTTCAGTTTCCAAATTTGTAGATCAGGTAGCTAAAATCTTCTATAATCTAACACGTTGTAGAAAATTCTTCAGCCTGAGAATCAGGGAACAGAAACTGCGGACCGAGCTCACCAGTATCCCTAAACTTTGGCATTACCAAGAATCATTCCTTACCTTTATCTTCCTTAGATTGAACTATCATTGATGCTGTGACCAGTGTTGAGGTATGGTATCCAAGCGCTGTAGCCACCCTAGATTAGGAAAACCATGCATTGGATACTTGAGATTTGCTACCTCGCTGCAAAACAAAACAACTACCACGTGCTTGCTTTTTAGTTTGGAAGTAAGGGACTGGATAGGGTCGCGTCTCACTACCGCCTTTATTTATTTACCTTTTAGCAACAACACTCCGAAACACTAATATCCCCGAAGTTTGGTTTCGAATTATGAAAAGAACTTAATCCTAATACAGCCCCATTTAGCATCAGTAAACGACAGACTAATGAGAATTAACAGTAGTAGTCGAAACAAGGCACCACTGATTCCTCGCCACTTCTATGCACGCACAAAATTTAAAAATATAAGTCTTATAAGAAATTGGCATATTTTTTATTCAGGACGTTGACTCGTGTAAGGCCAGATTTAAGAGGTAAAAAAGAACAACAACAAAAAAACGTCGTGAACTCATTATGTCACCAACCCAAGCAAAGACAGTTATACTGGGTTACTAGCCTCCAAAACAGATGTCTCACAGACTACAAATTAACCTCCAAACCAGTGTTACGTGGTTCTCATATGTCTCAGTTTTCCAAGCCTTGGAGACACACGGGTCTCTGTAGACTGCCCAAAGGGATCCCCGAAAAACAAGTTAAAAAGTGTATAATCCGACAGATTTTGTATAGGCTTTTCTCAGGTCTCTTTTGTCAGTGTTTGTTGCTTAGCAGAAGGGCATCATTGTGATGTACCGACATTTTAGCCGTGATATCTCATGCTCCAGGAAGCCATCTGTATAAGAACAGATTATAGTTAACACAGTTTTGCTTTGGATAAGTAGGCGTATAACTTACGCAGGTTCCGCTTTCTAAATAGTGATTATTTAACTATTTGCCTTGAAAGGTACAAATAAGCAAACTCCAATATACACTAAGCCCACAATAATATACTTAGATTATCCTTCTTAAGATATTCTTTTTCCGCTAAGTGTCATTTTAATTTTACGGTAGGTAAAGGACCTGTTTCACAGAATGTACTGAAATAGTTTAAAATGGAATTTTAACCATTCATGCACAAAATGAACTGAAGATACTCGCGTTGTTTTGTTTCGTACTTTTTCAAAAGTACACCACGGAAAAACGTCAGATGATGACAATTACATAACAGGTTATCGCCCATAACCTGCAGATGGCAGGCATCGGAGATATTAACTATGTATCTGGTGAAGTAGCTTGAAGTCGACTTTCACAATAATTATAATAAGCCTTCTAAGTCTTTTCAAATTGGCATCGTTAAAAAAGAAAAAAAAACCAAACTATAGTTTGTGGCTTGGCTTCGATGTCCAAATAATTTTTCTTTCTTTTTTTTTTTTTTTTTTTTTTTTTTTTTTTACATTTTGTAGTTTCGCTTTCATTCTCGGCTTGGTAAGTTATTTGTGACGATGAACTTTTGAACTAGACTTTGACCTCCATCCGAGCAGAGCTGTGTTTACAAAAACCGGAATGGCAGACGCATATTCGGATCTTTGATGGTTCATATCCGAAAAAAGAACAATGTCATAATGATTTATAATACATTCCGCATACAAGCTCTCATAAATAAATTGAAAAAAAAATATTTGTCAATTTAATTCGTTCAGGAAATATGCTTCTCAGCCTTTTCTTTTTGTTCTTTCTATTAGAAGCACCGTGCCTAGACTTTTATGCTTTGGGATGTCTCGAGAAAATTGGTGATCCGAAAGGTAAAGAAAGGAAAACAAATGTACAAATAGGTTTTCTTTGAAGAGATTTTCGCTAAAGTGACATCAAGAAACAACGGTAGATACCTCCACAATTATTGTTCCCGAGTCGGAAATTAGTTCCAGGAATGTTGATCAACGTAATTTCTTTTCAGTTGTCAAAATTATTTGGAACATGCACGAAAGCTGTGCAATTCAATTTTTTTTCCTTCTAAAATATGTCAATTTATTACTAATTTCAAAATCCAAATAAATTCAACGACTAGATCACATAAGCAACACCTTCAGTGTTGAGAATTCTGTCAGCGTCACCAATCTGAGGGTACGTATTAAGATGGCAGCGTCACCAATCTGAGGGTACGTATTAAGATGGCAGCGTCACCAATCTGAGGGTACGTATTAAGATGACAGCGTCACCAATCTGAGGGTACGTATTAAGATGGCAGCGTCACCAATCTGAGGGTACGTATTAAGATGACAGCATCACCAATCTGAGGGTACGTATTAAGATGACAGCGTCACCAATCTGAGGGTAAGTATTAAGATGGCAGCGTCACCAATCTGAGGGTACGTATTAAGATGGCAGCGTCACCAATCTGAGGGTACGTATTAAGATGGCAGCGTCACCAATCTGAGGGTACGTATTAAGATGGCGAATAGAAAATTTATACCTGGAATTTGCGCAGTAGAAAGCGACTTTCGGATACACGCGTGGTTATTCTGACGGACTCCAAATCTGCGTGGCAGCCTTCAACGGAACTCGGACCGTCATTTGCAGGACGATAGCGGGTGATCGGTCTCCCCGCCGTCTGACGGCTCATGGATGATTCCCACTCCGTGTACTAACTTCTGAGTACTAGCTACCTTGATGCCCCCTCACTTTGGTAATCAGACGCTTAGCACTGTCCGGACAAGAAACAGATAGTTTTCCTCACCAATCTTCCCAGTTCTATGCCACCTAGTTATACTGGCGAACCCTCACCTCACACTTTTTATTCTTTTAACTGAATTTCTTGACACAAATCTTCAAACTTTGTGCTTTTCCTTTCGTTTGTTCTGTCTTCCCGTGGGATTGTTAACTCGAGTAGCAAACCTGCCTCGTCTTCTTTGACTAGATGACGATACCAGGTCTCGGCATTGTTATACCTATATCTTGAACACGTTTCCCAATACTGTTATAAGTTTTAATGAGAAGATATTCACGACAGCCCAAAGTAAATCGGGCGTTCGTGCTAGAATATATCTCAATAGGAAACATTTAGATTGGCGTTAAAAGCATTAAAAGTTCTGTTATACAACAATTTATAAACACACAGGCACGAAAAATCTACACGTATCTATTGACATTATTATTGCAACTCAAGTAAATATAGACATATTTTCTTCCTCTTGCTCGTCTGCGAACGACAAAATGCCAACCTCGATGGTTGTGCGGCTCTTCCGGCTGTGATTAGCATCCGTAATGAGAGAGAGAGAGAGAGAGGAGAGAACGTCATCCATATTTACAACGCTCACAGAATGTTTTCTCAATTATAACGGGTCTACAGGTGAGACACTACAACAAACAAAGGGAAAACGGAAGAAATAGGGGAGGGGTAAAGAAACAATACAACAAAATATCGGGATTGCTGTCTATTAAAATAAGCAGAATAACGAATATTTCGTGAAAATATAAAAGCTAAAGGAAAGTTTGGCAGAAGAAAGGGGCCCGCGTTGCGAATGTTTCTGCGGTATACATTCCACATCAGTTATTTGTGGCTCAGCTCATTCGAAGTCGACCAACAGCTCAACCGGCCAACAGGTAGCGAGTTGGAGACGAACGTAAGACAGTGAGCTGGAAATAAAGTTAATACAGCACAAACTAGTTTAGCGCTAGGATCGGCCCTTCTCAGAAAGGTCTGACCCCCCCAGTAAAGAGGGCAAGGAATGGTGTCCGAAACGTAAGGTTTATTTGCCGATTCTATAGGCGTGGTGGGAAAACCCGGAATAAAACAATTTATATCTGTAGATTTACCATTATTGTGCACTTTTCTAATTTGGTTTGAAACGCCAAATGCTTATGGCAAAAGAAAGCAATGAAACGTCATTAGAATGTATTATTATTATTATTATTATTATTATTATTTTATTATCTTTAACGTAGTTATCATTAGTATAAAATTTTAGACCACCCATCGTTAGCAGATGCGATTACTTGGCATTCATCTGTTTTTCTGCCAATAATCAGCATATTTCATTACTTAAGTCAGCCAAAGACGCAAGACAAATTCGTAATCTTTGGGCAACCAATTTTTCGTTGCTTCTTTACTCCGGGTTGAGGGGATTAAAGAGAGAAAAAAAATCTACAAAGGAATCTGATGATTCGTTCGTGCAGGTGTTTGTCTCAGAGCCGCCGACCCGCTCGGACAACGCAAGGTCAATCCACCGCATAATCTGATGTCACGACAGCTTATCGACTTAATGTCGATTTCAAATGGTCAATTTCCGTGGGGCCGGTAATTTTTCTTCTAAATGCTGATGTACTGTGCGTATAATAGGCGCATCCCAATTTAACAGATGTTACAGTTAAGCTATAGTGTAGTCTGCCAGACTCCGATGAGTTAGAATATGGTTTTCAATAAGATATTAGGCGGACACTTTTAATAGCAATTTCGCCTAGATGGTAACGAAGACTGGGAGCTTAGTAAAACTCTATAAAGTAGAACCAATTCTTTGTTTGGCCACCATTTACAAGAAGAAAAAAAGATGCAAAACGTTTCAAAATGCTTCGGTTTTAGCCTAAAGAGAAGTGATTTCATTCATATTTTATTTTTGGTTTAAGCGCCATGCGTGTAGATCCACTGCGAGTTCATTTTAAAAATAAGCAACAATGAAGTTTGTTTGGCGACAAGCACTCGCTTGGACAGGCTACTGGCTAGGAGAGATATTAAGGCTAAACTCCGTGGAATCCTGGCTTCCATTAATCGTCTGGGTTAAAGTTGTAAGTCAGCAGGAAAAAAATCTTGTATATGTTTTTTTTTTTAAAAAAAATTCCAAAAAGCAGCTGTACCGCGGAACGACTGGTTACAGAGAAAAACTCGGTTCCTTAAACGGAAAGAGATCGAGTTAGCTCCAAGACTAATCTCAAATTCTACAACCACCATCCCCCCCTCTCCTGTTCAGTTTCTTATGCTCCTGGGAAAATGTAGAAAAGGAACTTTTGCTGCTCTAAGAGACCGGAACTCACTGAATATATCTTCTGAAAGGTCAATGGTTGGTTTCCGGCGTCGGTTCCCATTCGCCTTCTAAAATGGTTCCTCTCAAGGGTAACCGAGATTTCTTTGACTGGAAAGACTTAAAATGAGAAGTTCCGTTTATGCAAGGATTACAAAAAAAAAAAAAAAAAAAAAGGAGGGAGGAGAGAAAAGAATAAAAGGAAACAATGTTTGTTGTTGTTGATTTTCCAGTCGTGAAAGCCGGGATTTGCCAGGGGAGATTATCTGACTTTCTGAACGAGCTCTATTCATTATGGAATCTTAAGCTCCAGTCATCAACTCTACCGCGAGTCCATCTGATATCTTTATCTGCCCGACGGTGGCACTGGTCAGGCCGAAGGATGGCAGAGATGCGGAGGTGGGAGAGAGCTGGGAGGGGGGGAGGGAGAAGGTAGAAAACCATCTTTCAGTCTCCACATCAATCTGACAACAGGAATGCCTTATCTCAGCAGGGCGACCAAAAAAAAAAGAAGAAAGAAATAAGAGGGACTAAAAAAGATAAACGCTGGTTTGTGTTAAAAATTCTACGTGCATAATACAAACAAGTTGTCTGTTGCGGAGCTTGAAATGCACGGTGCGGCGAGAGTTTTGTGACGCGGGGATTAATAACTGAGACTCGATAGGTTGGCGTCAGTGTAAAAATCAACTCTCTCTCTCTCTCTGTGCATCACGAGTCGGTGCTCGCGTTCAGGTTTCCACGCCACAGTCCTTCTGCTATTTATGTTAGAGATAACAACAGCCTACAGTGAAGTGCAGGCCAGAAGTAGATATCAAGTATCCCACCTTGGTTAAAATTCGTTATATCTTGAAACGCTTTACAATCTAATATTTTTGTTGTTTTTTTGCCGTTACTTTCTTGGCACTGCTTCTAATCGATAAGAAAAGAGAAAACTTTTCTGTAAACTAATACCCCGATATCTGGCGTCTTGTGTGTGTGTTTTTAAAAGCTATTCGAATAAGCTTTACTGAGAAAACAAGTACATCTCGTGGCAACACGAGTAGCGAGCTCGGCCTTGAGAATCTGCTACAGTTTAAGTTTGGTGTGTTACGTGTAATAGTATCACGAAAAACCCTTTCAAATTTCGTACTCCATTTTACACGTGATCAGATGTTTATTTATACTGCTGCTTTTAATTTCCAAATCTTGTTTTATATAAAAAGATATATTGAAACAAGAACTTTAAATGTATTATTATTATTATTATATTATTATTATTATTATTATTATTATTATTATTATTATATTATTATTATTTTTACACTCTCACGCTTAACTTTGCTACTTTTAACACACTAATCAAATATACTAAACGGCAGCAACAATTGAGATGCTAAATGAATAACGTGTCAAGGCTTCCAAAGCTATCGATAATTTGCGTACCTACTGGAGTTTAGATTCTTAACAGATCTGTAAATGAATAAATAAGTATATCATTATCATAATCATTATTAGTGAGCAAAATGATTTTGAAATAGAAAACCCGTAGCCACCCTGTTTTGTGTGGGTAGAAATCTCGTATTATTTGACACTTTTATAACCCTGAGCAGAGTTTTAGTTTTCTAAGTATTACGTCATCGATTACGGATTAGCTCTGCTATTCTTTCACTCTCCAACCCGACGGACCTTAGCTTTTACTTCTCTGTTGCTTCAGTTCGCTGAGTATAAGCAATCAAAAAAGAAACCTCAAAATCCTGCCTCGTGACCCTGTGTAACTCTCCTTGCCCTGTTATGTTAAACTACGTAGTTTGTTTAATTGTGTGGGTCGTAAGAGCGACCGGTGCTGAGATAATGGTAAGTTTTTGTATACGTGGTCTGTTGGGGGTTAAACTTCAAATATCGGAGAAGGCCGAATTAGGAGTGCACTTAATCTCCACCTAATTTTCTTCTCCCCACAGCCATAGACTCGGGGTTTCCTTTTCTTACAGAAAGCGTCTACCGATGATAAATTGGCTGAGGTTCCCAAAACTATGCAAATAGGAGGCGTGACAATAATTTGTGCTCTAGGTCTCGATAAATTGAAATAGCGATGGTTTTAATGTTTCGTGGCATGACGAGTCTGTCAGCCTGCCTACGAATGTTTGGTAGGTGGAAACCGACAAAGGCGAACTATTTTGGATTACCTTAGTCTTTTATTCTGTTCCCGTAACCAAAAAGAAAAGAAAAACATGTAAAGTTTAGGAAAAGGTTTTCATCTTTCTATATATCAAGATGGTTGTCGATGATTAGACCGCTAGCGCAATGGGATTTTTTAAAAGAGAGTTTCATTGATATCAGAAAATACAAGAGTAGTCCATTTAATTAAGTCTAAGAATGGAGTACAAAACGTATAATAAACTGAGAATACCTAAGAGTGTTCGCTTTTGTATTGACTCTTCATATATACGAGGTCTGTTGAAAAAGTTTTTTTCCCGTTGGAAGTAATGACGTTAGGGGGCAAAAGTGTGCATAGTGGAGCCGCATGGCTTCATGCGCATGCGTGGTTTTTGGCGGGCTGGCTGGATGTGTCAGTCGCTGTCAGGCAGCCAATGTGTGAGGTGCTGTACTACTTACTCGTCGCATTTTCATTTTGCCCGTGATGACGGAACGTGTGGAGCAACGATCTTGCATCAAGTTTTGCCAAAAGCTTGGAGATACCCAAGCGGAAACAATTCGCAAAATTCAACAGGCTTTTGGTGACTATGCCATGGGTGTTATCCAAATAAAAGAATGGTACCACAGGCTCAAAGATGGCCGCACACCGGTGGAGAGTGACCAGCGTTGAGGGAGGCCGTCAACAAGCAGCAATGCAGTTGTTATCGAGAGAAAGTGCGGACCTTGATAATGGAGGATCGTCGTTTGACGGTGCGGGAAATTGGTGACGAGGTTGGGATCAGTGAAGATTCTGCACATGCAATTTTAAAGGAGGATTTGGGCTCGCGCAGAGTGGCAGTGAAATTTGTGTCCAAGCTGCTTTCTCAGGAACAATAACAACTTCGTCTTGAGGTTGTGCAAGACCCGCTGGATACTGCCAACAGGGATCCTGAGTTCCAGAATACCGTGATAACTGGAGATGAGACGTGGGTGTACGGGTATGACCCGGAAACCAAAGCTCAGTCATCACAGTGGAAGCACCCAACCTCGCCAAGGTCCGGAGCAAAATCAAGGTGATGCTGACTGTTTTCTTCGACTACCAAGGCGTTGTGCATCACGAATACGCACCAGAAGGACAAGCAGTTACAAAGGAGTACTATCAGGAAGTCCTCCGACGTCTTCGTGATGCAGTTCGGGGCAAGAGACCGGATCTGTGGGCCTCGCAGAACTGGCAGCTGCATCATGACAACGCCCCGGCTCATTCATTGCAGTTGATCCAAGGTTTCTTGGCAAGGAAAAGCATTTCGCTCATTCTCCAGGCTCCCTACTCTCCAGACATGGCTCCTTCTGACTTCTGGTTGTTCCCAAAAATGAAGATGCCATTGAAAGGCTCCTCCCTCTTTGACAGCTGAGAGGACATCATGCGGAATGTGACGGCGGAGCTGAGAGCCATTCCGGAAGAAGCATTCCAGACGTGCTTCGAACAGTGGAAGGATCGCTGGGCTAAGTGTTTGGAGGCACAAGGGGCCTACTTCGAAGGGGATTAGCAATTGAACCCCACCAAGTACGTAACTTTTTTTCCCATCCTAAGGTCGGATACTTTTTCGACAGACCTCGTATACACACCCAATCCACCACAGGAAGATATGACTCCACATCAGTACTACAGGACATACTGCCTCGTATGGTTATCTACCGCATGATTTTTTCAATAATGAAAAACTGAAAAATCCAGACATTCATTTAAACTACTGTTGTTCTCCCACACCAACTTTATTCCCCGAGTAACTAACAATCAGGCGAGCTGAAGCCTCGCCATCTAAGATCGTTTGTTGCGGAAATCTGCCCACGTGTTAAAACAGGATGCCCCTTCTCTTAATCCTGAACACCTGTAGTGATTTGCACCTGACAGAAACCAGATATCTCGAAAATATTCCCATCCTATTTTTGTTTACTCTTTCATCACGTCGTATAATATAACAGTTTGTAGTTTTTTCTCTCCATTTGTACAAATACCTCAGCTGATTTTGTCAGGAACTGCCCCTTACACAGAGTTTTTGAGGGCCCAAAACAATAACTATACGCTCGACGTTATTATATTTTTCTTTGTTGACGGGTAGAAAAAAATAAATAAGGGAAGTAACTTGTATTATTGTTATTTACGAATATAGTTTATCTTAGTCAATTCTTAAGAAAAACCAAGCATTTAAAAAAACGACAACATATTTTTACTATATGACCTTTGTTATCCTATAACCAAACTAACAAAAGCCATCAGGTTGGACCCATAATTATGATAACGTTTAAAATATTTTCCTTCTGTAATAATGATTTTTGCCGATACAAACTAATTAATTAAGCTCGCCATTATTGAATAATTCAGATGATAATGAGTTCTATCTTTCACACACACACACACACACACATATATATATATATTGCAAGAGAAATAATGACGAAAGAGAAAATATATGCTTATCTTATGACGTTAGTACTTATTGTACCCGGAACCGGATTTTCTCAACAGTTATGTGATGAAACCTTTTTAAGAAAGGCGTGTACAATAGAAGAAACAGTCTCCTGAGTTGGTGCCAATCACTACTTCCGTATGCTGGTGATCAAAAACCTCCAAGTCAGTAGGTTAGATTCACTGAAGCGCCATTCTTGAAAATTGCCATCTCTCGAAGCGTTTTGACGACATCGCTGGATAGCATCACGGAAAAAAATATCTAGAATCGTCTCCCCTATACTGAGTATTTACGATGGGAACGGATTTACTGAAAATAGTTCGATTAAAAAAAATAAAAAAATTTCAGACCTCTTGTGTTTTACATTTTTCAGCCCACAGTATATTTCTTCAAGTGTTTGTTGACAAGTAACGAAAGCAAAATGGAGATATAAAAAGAAAAAGTTAATGAGTTCTCGAACAATGCATATACTTTGGAGATACATCGACTTCTTTCGCATTCACAACTGTGGAAAGGGCGGTCAGGTGGTCTCATTGCACAGAATGAGTTACGCTTCTTAGCGAGCAACCCCGGCACTACGCTGTCTTACCAAAGTTGCCTCCCTTGCTAACAATGGCGTACAATCAACAATAACAGTTGTGAAATAGCTGCTGCTTTTTGTATACCAAAAAGTATGGTAGCTATTTTCTTTCAGTAAGTTGGATCGGCGAAAGCAAGTTTCTTCCAGCAAGATATTAATGAAATCCCATTCTTCTGGTTATTAACTTACCAAACACCCGTGATTACTTATTTTTAAAAAAAATTAGTCTAAACACTGCGCGATACTTGAAGGAGATCATCGACGCTGATTCTAAACAGAGAAATGGATCGTATTTACTCCCCTGTCCTTACTCGTGCTTTAGTTTCGGTCCGCGCGCTCCCAGAGTGAGCGGGTGTTTATATCGGAAAGTGGGTAGCGCTCAAACACCGTATCGTTTACAAAGAGATCGTGTTATCTAGATGTGGCTGAACAGTATGGGAATACCATGGGACGTGTACCCTGCCTTCTGTCCGGTCCCCCCCCCCCCAGCAAGCCTTATTATAAAATATACGGGTGTTGCTACGGAGGGTGGACCAGCTGGAATTTGTTGATAAGGCGACCAATCACGTCTTAACTAAATAACACAAGTCAGGTGTCCAACAGTTAGCATGTCATCGCTCCCACCAAAAAAAACTTGTGACATTTTTCAGGAAACACCGGATATTTGAGAAGTATAATTGCTTGTAGTTCGGTTTACGTGCCTACTCACTTGTAGACTGACAACACGAATAGAAATATCTTTCCCAGAATTTTTAGTGATTTTTTTTTCCAAATAAATATGTCACGCGATCCATTTATACATCGCCAGTTCCTCTAGAAGGGTAAGGATAATTACCCCAATATCGTGAATTTTACTAGAAACACGTGCGTTAACACTTAGTAAGTAAAGTAAATCCAAAATAATGGCTTACTTTTCATAAAACTAATCTAAGTGGAGACAACTCTCATAGTTAAAAATACACGATATGATTGACAGCGGCTTTGTGGAATCATTAACAAACCATACTTTTAAACAATATCAGCACGGAGGAATATCCCTTAACACTCGGAGGCCTTTTGTGTGAGCAAAGGCTCTTCATTATTGTCTTTTAGTGATAAATAGATTAATGTGAATCGAGTGTTTTTTTAACCATTCGTCACTCGCTATGATCTCGATGTTTTACGCGTGCGAGAAGAACCTACGTGGTGTCCCGTTTGACAAGTCCTGTACAGGAATTTTTATCTGGGAAAGAATCTGATGAGATGTCCGGAGAAATCGGAGCATCCTGAGAAAAGTATGTAGAACAAGCTTGTAGGAAAAAAAAGCAAAAGAAGACATAGCAGACAAACGACACTATGCAACACAGCCGGAATCCGTCGGAAATTAAACAGTGGCCGCATCGGTGACAAGCGGAAGCGCTACACTAACCGATTTCCCCCAATCTCCATGGCACGATTGTTACGGGGTGGAAGATGGGGAGGGCTTGCAACAAAACCTACCTCCCCATGATTCCCCGTAAAAAAAAACCGGCCATGCTCCGTCATTTAGTCCCAAAGACGATTCTTTCGCCTTTCGCATGACTGTTGCTTTAAATAAGTGTACACAGCACAAAGTTCAGAGGACCAGATTACCGAAATATGCGCAGTGTTCCCCAAGAAGTTTCCTCGTCATTCATTTACAGAACTGTGGCAGCTGTTGTATCTCTCGATGGTAGATCAGGGAGCTTCAATCTGAATGTGCCCTGTCGAAAGGGCACCTGCCTCTAGCCTGGACCGAAGTCTTTGTGTAGTAAATCGAAAGTACAAATAACGATTTTCTTGCGTGCAAAGGAGGTTGTTTTTGACGAATGATTAAAAACACAAAATAAACCCAACAATTTTGAAATAGGTCCGTTACAATTTATTATCATTTTTGTGAAGAACGTAACAGTTAGATATAGCATATTTTACAAAGGGAGATAATCTATTGTGCTAATCTGTGGTGTCTTTCGTTTTTTCAGCTTGTTATGCAGTATAACGATTATCACGGGAGATAATCTATTATGTCAATTTATAGTTTCTCTTTTTCGGTATAACGATAATTTTGGAGATAATCCATATAGTAATTTGTAGTGACAAATAATTTTGCTGTAGTACCTGCTGGATTTCCCAATTATTATGCAATAAGGTCGATTTTAAAAGCCCAAGAATGATATTCAAATCTATCAGGGATCTCATAAAAAATAAAGAACTAAGGAAAAATAACTGAGATTAGCCAGACTTACCTACGTCAGATGTTATTTGACTCAAGCTTGAACAAATTGCATTTATCGTTAATTCTCTTTTCACGTAGAAGTTAGCAACTTATGTTTCACAGTAATTTTAATTGTTGCTTACAGGGACATTTGAATAGAACCGCGTGGGAAAGGGAGATGAGAGATTTCACCGCAAGAAACGATTGTTTTTCATGCGTGAAACTTTTGCCATAAAATAGCATTCTGTGCATTACAGCCGAGCAGCTTTTGGCCGAAGAATCAAACAGTCCTCCAATTTCGAATGACAATCGATACAGAAACAGCGTTTCCTTTGCTTTGAAAACCCTGTTTAAACAGCTAAAATTTGGATTTCTTTTTTTGACAACGTGTGCTGTTATTCCAGCTGATCGAGTCCAATGTTGCACACTATCAAATAAATAGGGCATTTCCAGACACCGGTTTGATTTGAATGCGGTTCTGAGCGACGGTGAAATAGACAGATGTCACGGTGTCAGCTGAGAATGTCAAAGTCAGTCTACAGACAGAGTTTCCTCCTATGATGCTCACACCATAGATCACAAGTCACTGCAGCTATCTGGCTTTCGAAACGAATTGCTTCCAAATAGTGATTGATATACAGACGCAAACACATATCTGTAGTATATAACGGAACTAGACCAAATTTCTTGAGTCATTTCGCAGTTTAGATCATATCGCACTCGATTCTCATGGCTTCTGTGGATATTGAGCGCGTGCTAATGGAACCGTGTCGTATTTGAACAAACAGCTGAGCCCCGACTCCAGCTGCCACGGACCTTTTCTGTTGTGTTTTTTTTTTTTTCAGAGGAAGTTTTTCCTCTCGAATCTCACACCATGCACTCTAATCTTCTTCAAACCTTCTCTGCGTGTTCATGTTTGCCAAAAACCTATTCAGTGCCAAATGGAAAACAAACGGCCGCGTCCAATCATCCGAGCCGTCTACGGTATCTGGTTGAACCAAAGTAATGAGCTGGTGGAGTTGGGGGGGGTGTGGACACAAGAAATAAGTTTTATCGCAGAATCAGCGGAAAACAGACAGAGATATTATTTTAGTTTTCCATGATGAAGTCGTATCGAATGTTACTTTCAGAATTCCACATTTCCCTTTTGCAATTGAGAAATTGCTCATTTTCACTGCATGAAAGATGTCATAAAATCTAATTGTACTGTGCGATATTCTTCAGAGAAAAAAACATTTGGAAAAATAGTTAATTACAGTTAATTTTAAATGGATTAAAAACTATTCTCTTTAAAATTAGCTGAGGTCATGTCTGATCTCATGTAGGAATGTTGTTATGGTTGGTTCTTCGTCAGTCGTTAGGTGGCGCGAGTGCAGTTTTAATGGCGCAAAAAGAATACGATTGCATTTATATTCTCATAGAAATAAAATTACTTTTTAGTAATCCACGTATTAAAAGTATGTTGATTTTTAAAGAAATCGGTAAGAAATAAATAAATAAATAAATCAAAATATTTGGTTATAAAAAGTAACAAAAGAAAAAAGGTAAAGTCGATCAACCTAAACGAAAGAAGTACACACACACACACACACTCTCTCTCTCCATCTCTCTCCCCCTCTCTCTCTGAAGTGACGTCATCTCTCTCTTTCTCTCCCCCCTCTCTGAAGTGACGTCATCTCTCTCTCTCTCCATCTCCTCTCCCCCCTCTCTCTGAAGTGACGTCATCTCTCTCTCTCTCCATCCTCTCTCTCTCTCCCCCTCTCTCTCTGAAGTGACGTCATCTCTCTCTCTCCATCTCTCTCCCCCCTCTCTCTCTGAAGTGACGTCATCTCTCTCTCTCCATCTCTCTCCCCTCTCTCTCTGAAGTGACGTCATCTCTCTCTCTCTCTCCATCTCTCTCTCCCCCCTCTCTCTCTGAAGTGACGTCATCTCTCTCTCTCTCCCCCCTCTTCTTGCAAGACAGTAATGGTGGAGACTAATCCAATACATCCGTTCCGCCAAGTAGTAAAAGATTTGAAATGAAAGTGGATCCAATAGCAGCATTTTAAAAATTTCTTTAAATTTTTTTTTTTAATTTGTTAAATATTTACGTAATTCCACATCTAGGAAGAACGGACCAGCTGCTATCGTGTCTCGTGACGCTTCTCTGTTCTTCATACAAGAGCCGACCGACAGCGACACGGATGAATTAACCGCAGACCGTATTTCGGGTTAATTACCCGCCAAACACCTCGCTGTCGCCATCCTTTTATGTCTGATATAAATAAGTCACAAACGGGCCGGACGACGCATCGAGTCAGAAACAGAGCTGCGGGGACGGACAAAGCTCTAATGGCGGTGTCGCCGTGTCTCCGAGGTAGCGGTAAAAACTGAGCTGTTACCCCGTTGTTGTTGTTGTTGTCCCCCCGAGATGCAGTGTAACTACGACGAAGGATCGTTCCGGGCCATTGCGGGTGCTGAGCTTGTTTTTGAAAATTAACTTCGATGTTTCTGCGTGCCGGCATTTATTGGCTGGCCGGCAGTCCGAGTCCACGAGACCCCCTAGCTCGATCGGACATGTGGCGGCCAGAAAGTGACCACCGGCCCCAGATGTGGCCGAGATCAGCCGAATCATTTCGGGAAACGAGTGTCTTTATTCGACCGAGTCTGTCAACAACTTCACCCCCTCCCTCCGCTAACCGCGGTGGCCAATCGTGACGAGCCTCCCCCTCTCTTCCTCCCAAGAGTTTTCTCCATTAGCCACGAGACTGCGCGCGGCGCCACCTGTCCTCGTTTCTCGCGCCCACTTTCTCCCGTCGTCTATCGCTCTACCCCCCCCCATCCATCCGCTGCTTTCTTACATCTAATAATGTCAATACAACGAATTCCTTCACAGCTCATTTCCACAACGGTTATTAGTGACACGTGACATTTCCGTTGCTAGGATTTCACGTGCTCACTATAAATCGCGTGGGGTCTCTATATTAAGTCTCAACGTTTTCAGTGGATCGTAAATCAAAACACTCCGCCGCCAATGATCTCCAACATTTAAAGGCCATGCCCAAGACAGATAGAATATCGGAGCAGAGAGTTGAACAGACTCCCCCCTCTGAGGTTATTCATCAGGAATTATGTGTACGCCAAACGCCTACTTGATCTCATTATAGCAGTGGGATAACAGCAGTAATATATAGCGCCTGATGGCCAGACTTTGATTTCACATCGTATCGTTAAATAAACAATAGATTGAAAGTAACGGGGACATTCATCAGGCGGATAAATATTTTTCTCTCCCCCACCTGACCTCTCCAGTAACATTTTCCTATCTGGAATGGAATAAGTACAGCGCAGTTAAATAAACGATAAATAATTTTTTTTTTAAATATATATATATAGAAACGTTTTGTATTCGATATCTGACTGCAAGACTTAATGAGGTTGGTAAGGAGGGCGGCGCACGCGCGTCCACGGACACATGGTCAGGCATGCGCACTTCTCGTCCCAGCGACAGACCGGTGACGCGGAGTCATAATTAGCTCATTCTCGTGACTAAACCGAGCCAAAAACACACGGGTTCTCCCCCCAAAACTGTTATTATTATTATTATTATTATTATTATTATTATTATTATTATTATTATTATTATTATTATTATTATTACTAATAAAAAAGAGCATCGAAACTTCACGAAGAAAACCATTAAACCCGGTTTTAGATGTCGCTCTTTTTCGCCTCGTAACCTGACAGGAAAACGAACCTGCCGTTACAGGTTTGCTGCCCCATTTACTTACCTGCTTCTGTTTATCTCAGGTGTGATTTTTTTTTTTTGTAAGTGTACAGTTGCTTTCATATTTTTCGGCCGGTGAAGTGGCCACAGGGACTTAACACTTAAACTTTTGTATCTTTCTAACAGTTACGTCATCGCCGAATCAGTTATGGCGGCCACTGCGCTGTGGGATGGCGAACAACTGCCGTGATGGTAGATAAATTGCCAAATATATATATATATTTTGTCGGCTTTGCATGAGTTTGTTGCTGGAAAGGTGCGAACAACTGCCATCGCAGTACAGATCAAGTAAAATGACGGCGCACGTCGGGTAACCGAGGTGAAGTTTGCTGTTCCTAGCCGACGACTGCGGCACTAACTCCCTCCCCCTCACAAAAAATAGAAGGAAAAGAAAACGTTTATTAAGAGCGATAAGAACAACAACAACAACCCTAACTGATGGTAAACAAGTGACCGTTTGCGAACCGAACTCTCGAGAGAATTACCGAGTCCTGACGTTCAGACGAATCAGTCGGAAGTACAGATCACACTTAGAGCCGGTTTGTTTAGACATCCATTTCGGCAGACGTTTCCTCGCGACCTGTCGCCACCACGGCGTAGCAGACGAGTCAGGTAGACCTGCAAATCTCTGACTGGCCGGATTCGAGTAATAGATTTACTAATAATGGCACAGTTTCAGGGTTAGATTTAATTTCGAATTTTAAACTCCTCGCTAAATTGTTTACCAACGACCCGCCCGTCTCGATTTATGTCTTCCAAAAGGAAACTTTTCCAGGATTAACAGACATGTCCTTGATATCCGGATTTAATGCGTTAAAGAAAGTTCGCCCCGCCCCCAGGCAGTCAGACTTCGCGAGGTAAGGGCATCGTTCAAAAGGTTATATAGGACAGCATAAAAGCTCCACAAGTGTATTCTTATCTAGATTTATATGGGTGATAAAGGTACAAGCTATGTCAGCGATGATACGCCAGCGATATAAGCCCACCTAAGAATCAGCGCACGAATCAAAGCGCGAGATCAAGGGTGACGGCTGATCAAAACTGTACATTACTTAATTTTACATGGACATGATGACCTGGCGTTTCCTTGCCTTGGTGCTAACGAAGAATATGATCCTCGCCATTGGCCCCTCACAGGAAGTTTCGCAGTTAGCGGCCTTTACGGCAATTTTCAGTCGAGGCGGAGGGAGGAAAAAAAGCGAAACTAAATCCAGCAGCCCGATTTAAACAGTATCAGTTCCTCGCAAATGTGACAGGATTCACCTACACAAGCGATCTGCCATCTGATCATACGGCAGCGATTCAGTCAAACTGTCTAATACGCACGGCAGTCCTATTACAAAATTCGGGTCACTCTTCTCAGTCTCTCTTATTTAATTCAGCGTCATACGGGGAAATTAAACCTAGGCACAGTGCGTAGGAACACACACACACACACACACACACAAGATGTAATAACAACCAAACACGAGGCTGAAAATTTTGCAATTAAATTTCACACTCCTTGACTAAATAATAGATAGATATTTCTTACAAGAGAAACAACAGACCAGCGTTCATTCGTTACGCCTTTACAAATTCAGCCCGTTCCTAATGACGCGAATCACACGATAGTCGGCGGCGAGACTAGACGTCAAGTTGAGCCTGCCCACGTGATGGGTCGCAAAAACCTGGCAACAACTGGGTAAAATGGTGAAAACTTGTACAAGCCGACTGACAACATCCATAACAACAGGAAAGGAAAATGCAGAACGAGAAACCGTCGTCCGTAGTGCCATAGTCATGGACTTTCTCGTCTTTTTTACTATGAAATTTAGTGTGCGTGTGTAAGCGTGTGCTGGTGGGAGGGAGAACTTATTTAAAGCGCGGATGTGTTGCTGCCACCGAAGCAGGACTCGGCTAAAAGAAGCCAGGGATGTGCGTTTGCATTAGGTTTAGGGAGAAAGTTCGCGGAGACAGGGGAGAAATAATTCGGCTTCAGTAGCGCTGCATTGTGGGGGCGTTTAGATTTGCGTACACTGATTATAAAGTTAGGCGGAAGTGCTATTTTCCCCGACAGCATGTTGATTAGAGGTTGGTCTGGAACCACCCGGAAAAGAATAGAGCGGTTTATGGCCGCACAGACTGGTTACCACAGATCTGTAGTGAGTTTGATGCCGTACACTAAAAGGGTACAAAGCATAATAATAATAATAATAATAATAATAATAATAATAATAATAATAAATAATAATAATAATAATAATAAGAGACCAAAATAGTGAAATAATGCGGCCGAATTCGTATTCTTTCGCGTCACAAAACCGTTTCAGTGATCTGTCTGTCAGTCCACTCTTAAAAATTACTATGGCAACTGATGAAATGGCACTAATTTTAGAAATTGATGCAATCCAAGAACGCTTTTCAATATTATTTTACTATAACATCTCGTTAATATCTCGTTAAGTATCGCGTAAAATTTCCTCTCATGTAGTTGAAAACTCGAGAACTGACGCATACGTACGAGACCTCGTATTGTATTGTTTGCAGGCCATGTTCACTAAATTTCTTTTGTAATATTTTTTTCATTTCTTTAGTTACGACAGGAATTTTCAAGCTTTTTTTTTTTTTTTTTTTTTGGAAATGACATATTTACGCTCAGGATATTTCAAGCGCTTGCGGACGGAAGCTTACGTAGTTGCGCCGCCGAGAGAGGTAGGGATTCTCTGGCCGAGAAGCTGCCATGATCAAAACGCCACGTAACAAGCTGTGACAATCGGGATGGTGCGATGGTCGACCACCTAGACATTAACTACTGACCGTATTCCCCCAAATTTCCTGGGTTCGGGCAGAACGGGGACGGTTTTAAGTAACGAGACCACCCTCACGCACATGCCACCTTGTTTTCTCGACTTTCGGTACATTTCTATCTTCCTGGCATCCACCTCTATCCCCCAGGTTCGTTTGGAAACTATGTCAAGATCCCGGGACAGCTGCGCGGTTCGTTACAGTCGTCGGGGACCCGCTGGCTGGCGGTAATTCTCGCTCCTCCAACCCCGGCCAAGCATCTGACTAGCGCGAGAGCGGTTTTATTAAGACGGGGATGGACGGGCGAGCGAGAGGCAGCTCGTTAAATTAGCAGGGAGAGAGAGAGAGACCGCCGACTGCGCCACGACCAGAAGAACTCCAGGCAGGTTCCCGTCGGCCCGGCTCGACGGAGTTGTCACTTCTATTGGTTTTGACAAGCGGTTTTAAATCTGATAACAAACAGCGTCAAAAACCACAGCCAGTTAAAAGAACATTAAAAAAGTCACAGTTTATTAACAAAATTACACATGCTAACTTCAAAGATATTAAAATGGAAATTTCTTTAATTGTAATAACTAAACGGGTCTAGGGATCATAGAGAGAGACAAAAGGTGGTTACTGTCGTAGTCACGTGAATGAAGGAATGACGTAAGATCGTAGTTGTTGGTCTACTGACGTCACGGCTAATTAATTTCAGTTTACTTTGGCAGTTACAAGGAGGCATATATATTTATCATGGCTTCTGCAGGGGATCCCAGGGAATAGAAGTGGCCACCAATATAATTATCTAATCTGTCAATACAATCTCCATTAACAACATTCCTCAGTAATTTATTCCCCGGTATTGTAAATGCGCAAGACCGGGAAACATTCAAATGACTCTTTACTGAACCCTGTTCCCTAATAACTTATTAATCGTATTATTTCTTAAATGAGGACGCCCCTCCACAACATCCGGCAAGCGGAGGAACAAAACCTCTCATGTGTCAGATACTCGGGGTAATAAACTTTAACATTCTATTTGCTTTGTTTGCAGTTACAATGCACCGGTCCTCCCCATTTGAGACGCCCACGTGCTCACACACCCCCCCTGTTGCCGAGAAGTTATCTTTCCTTGCTCCCCACCCATTTCTTTCTAACAAGTACACTCAGATTTGTCGTGTAGCTGTACCAGACGAATCTCGCCGAGAGCGAAAATACCCGCAATCTCGCGATACGTATTTTATCGAAATTACTCGCATCGTCTGCACTCATTGCGCGGGGTAGACCGGCCCCCTTTTAATTAGACGATACGAGTTATCTCCTAGTGACTGCTAATGGCGCATTGTTCACACGAGAAGCAGTAACGCGGACAATCTCAATTGCTTTGTGGCATCGGGTCTCTCGGCGCTGCAACACAGTACAACGACGACGCTTCTAGAGAGGCGAATGCTGATGAATTCTCAGGCATTCGCTTCCATTTTGTTATGAATTAGACGGCCTAAAAGTTATTGTTGAAAACGGAGAGCACAGCAAAATTAAAGTAGGTGAAGAGAATCCCACAACCCGAAAAATATCGGCTGGCATCGACCGTCTTGGAAAAGGCAGAAGCGTAGTAATAGTAGCAGTTGATTTAAGCGGAAAGCGTAGTATTCGAGGGCACAATCAGAGGATGGAATAAATTAGAAAGAATCCTGGTATAATTAAACAAACGAATCTGTTTGTTAAAATAGCTTAGTGACAACAGAGAAGGGCCGTTATGGAGTTTGAAGCCAGCGTTCTTAATACTTATAATAAAAAATTCTACTAGAGAGAAACTCAAAGCAGACCCGCGAGATTGTCTATCGTTCAACGTAGAGACAGCCGCTGGGCGACTGTATTTGAACATCTACATAAACATACCGTGGCCAAGATATTTACTGCCACAAAATATCTCGCTCTTTTCAGGTGCTGTGGCTTGAATTTGAACTCGTCTGTTTAGGGAAGAAGGTGTAACTCCTGCGCACAAAGTTAAGGGTGTCCTCCCTAAATCACTGCAAACTATCGACACCAAATTCCCACTGAGCTCCCCCCCCCAAACAGCAAAAATCCCGCTGTAACGGACTTCGGAATAACCCTAATCCTGCCTGGTTCTCCCGACGAAAGTTGTTACCAGATACGGTCATTATATAAGATGGTATGTAAGCGTCGGGATGTAACGGACTCCCGGCATTAACGGACACCCCCTCTATTAGTCCGTTAAATCGAGGTTACACTGTAATTTCATTCAGCTGTTGCAGCATTAATACCACTAAGTCGACGTGCTGTCCCACACCTCGTGCACAGCTCCCTCGTCTCACGATTGGTAGATCCTATGCATATCGGTGGTCCGCAGACCTTCACGGATAAATCGAATTTCCACAAATGTCCTCTGCACGCTCATGGATTCGGAGAAAGGTCGTCAGGATTTTTTAAACCAGTGTGCTGACAGTCAGGTGTCAAGCAGGTTGGATTTAAAGCGATGGATAGACCCTCATTTGGCAAAAGGTAAAAACACATCATGCATTCAATACGGGATTCTGGATTTGAATTCTGTGGATTTGGCTTCATCATTTGGAATTCTTTTCTGCCTGCATTCCACTACCAAAAACATTCTCGACCGTAACTCGCGATATCCCGCAGAAAAATATAACAATCATTACCCCTAACAACTACCAAAAAGCTGCCCTTACTTTTCTGAGCTCCACAGGGCCTGGTGTGATCTTGGTCAAGCACTCGTGAGCATATTCGTAGACAACAAAAAAGTCAAACGAACAATGGAAGGCATATCTACAAACGTGGATCAAATCACCTTTGATAATCTGAAAATTTCTTTGATTAAGCTCTGCACAATACAAGAAAAGTCCCGACCAAGCACCGAAAAGTGACTGTTTCCACCGGTAGTTATACATACAATATAGAACCTGTTGTGTTCAAAGTTATTATGCCAAGAATCCGTGCATATGGTTGTGCGTATTATTGTACTTATTTATTTGCTACTAACCTTTCTGTTGCCAAGGATTACTGAGGTCTGCTAGTAAACAGACATTTTATTCCATAGCTAAAATATATTTCTGTAATAACTCGCAGAAATCACTAATTTTAAGGAATTTTGACAAAAATGTGAACTTTCAATACTCTCCTGTCAAGAGCAGCACGAAAAATTCGTCATGGCCGTGCAAGATAGCGCGTTTTGTGACGCTTGCACGTGGCCTGACGTCATTGTTTTTTTTCTTCTCTCCTACTCTCACTTTAAAAGAGCTACAAAATCCCAAGATGGCCGCCTCCGAACTGTCGGAGGTGTGAGAACATTTGGTGGCTTTTCGTAAAATAACTTTTAAGCATTTTGATAAGTTATCGTGTCACAATGTAATCGCATATAAATAGCTGTAAATACGTGTTGGAACTATCGGGTTTGCTTTTCCGTTAATTGTCTCTCCCCCCCAGCCAAAAGAGAGAGAGAGAAACTTTAGTCCAGCCCACCGTTAAAATGGAATGTAAACAAACGGCAGAACAACAACAACAACAGAGCCAAACATTCCGAGACTTTGCGTCCCCCCCACCCAACCACTTCTCAGTGGTCGCGTACATGATATATATATTTGGTCTTCCTTTTCTGCTCTTTGTAAAATTCCACCGAAGATTAATGATACGGGTGTTTAAATGACACAGAGAAACAACAGTCTGGTCGGATTCCAACACAAACAGCATCGTAACTGGGGCTCCCCGAACGACGTCACCCCACCACCTCAGCCCCGTGAGCCAGACCTTTCTTTAAAGTCTCGCTTTAGCGAACTCCGACCTCGTCGTCGTTCCTCTTTTCTTCGTCCAGCTGTAGGAGACAGAAATTAAATAAGCGAAAGACGGACACATTGCCGGGGACGAGTTATTTCGCGTAGCCCGTCAAGATTGTGGCTGTCCTCCACAGCCGACCGTCTCGGTTATTATTTGGCTAGTGGTAAAGAAGGTCGCACACCACACTACAAGCGACGTATTGCGGGACAAGCAGCGCCCCCGAGTGGCTTAACACAAATCCGCCCGGAAACTCTGTCTTAAAAAAAAAAAAAAAATCCTCTGATTAGATTTCTTTTATATTAAACTAATCAAAACCATTCCCGGGCCTTTCCACTAGTTCCGTAGCCCCTTCTTCGCCATAGAACGGCTTGTCAAATTACATGTCTTAGAGGGATTAAAAAGCGAACTATATATATGTTGGTGGGGGGAGATACATCTCATAATTCAGTTTAAAGTAGTTAATGAAATCATATGCTAATACATGCGACAAAGTTCCGGAGTGAATAACCAGAAGATTGCCACACATTAAGCATTTGAAATACACCGAACGATTACATATTAGAGCCACCACGCATAAACAGTATTTATATTGTATATTTTCCCGTTCAGTCAAAATAAACGACCTCGGGCTGCCCCGTGCGGTCAGACGGGAAGTTTTCAGGATAGTTAGGCTTTCCTCTCAGTGGGTCGACTTCGGCTGTCGACAGTAACAGGCTTAAATACAAATTAACTGAAATTCCGACACAACAATCAGATGCCAGATTTATTTATTTATTTATTAGTAATAAAATGTGTGGAATAGATTACCGGCAGTACAGCTAGTAACGATGGTGTTAATCATTTTAATATCGTATTGGTGGTCATTTCTCTTGCATGTTGGTTTCCTGCTGCTAAACACAAAAAGATGAATATACATTGTTTTTCAGAGTATACAGCACAAGGGAGATAATTAATTTATATCTCTCTTGCCTAGTTTTTAAAATCAACAGTAACAAAAAAATAAAAATACGCAATTTATATAAATATTTAAAAAATATACAATACAACTTTGTACTTCCTAAAATATGTATTTATTTATTAAATTTTGCTGTTTTAACTTAGTGAACACAACTTAATCATTGGATTTTTAAAAAAATCTGTATCTTCTTTTTTTTTTTTAAAGAAGTTATCTCCCTTTTTCAATTTTTGCTAAACAACGAATAGCAAACTACTTCCACAATTTCTGAATTACATTTTTAAAACAAGTTTTGAATGTTATTTCGCTTCAGTAATTAATTGCTTAAATGGATAAAACATAATTATTTTATTGAAAATATCGAAACAAGGGCAATTCTACTTCGAGGAGTACAGATAAGTCAAGTTCAACTGTATATAATTAATGGACGAAGTAAAGGCGTGTTATTGCCAAGTGATAATCCTAAAGTAAAGACAGGTAACTGGAACCGCATAAACGAACGAGGAAATATTTTTCCTAAGTCAACTCTCCAAATTACAGACATCTCTCTCTCGCTCTCCATTTCTCTCTCTCTCTCCATCTCTCTCTCTCTCTCTCTCTTTCTCTCTCTCTCTGCTTCTCTCTCTCTCTCGCTCCATCTCTCTCTCTCCTCGCTCCTCTCTTTCTCTCTCTCTCTCTTGTTCTCTCTCATTCCTCCATCTCTCTCTCTCTCTCTCTCTCTCTCTCTCTCTCTCTCGTTCTCATCTCTCTCCATCTCTCTCTCTCCTCTCCTCTCATCTCCTCTTTCTCTCTCTTCGCTCTCTCTCTCTTTCTCTCTCTTGCTCTCTCCATCTCTCTCTCTCTCTTTCTCTTCTTCTCTCTCTTGTTCTCGTCTCTCTCTCTCTTGTTTATTATTTTGTTCATTTCATTGGGGAAGGAATTGCTTTTTAATATCGAGTTACTGTTCTTTCTAACAGTGCCATAAATTGGAAAAGCAGAAGCCTTCAAGATATCAGGAAATTTTGTGTTTTTAAACTACTTTTAAACAAACATAAAAGTGGAATGTACTGAATATAAAGAAATAAAAAAAGAAAATTAAAAGTATCCTGACTAATGAAGACGGTATTCAGGATTTTAGTTAGTATCCAGCGTCTGGGTAATTTTGCCCCCCCCTTCCGCCATTTTTTCTTTTTGCTTTTTTTATATTTGACATGAACGAGCAAAACTATACAGAGAATCTAATGTGTATACAAAACTAAAGTAATGAATTTTAATTTGAAAACCTTTTAATATAATTCTTTAA